>PVJX010001319.1:128009-168675 GCA_004027295.1 Dolichotis patagonum
GACTTAGCTGGGGATTTAGCTCAGCAGCATAAGTGCCTGCCTGGCAAGCATGAGGTCGTGAGTTCAATTCCTAGTACAAAAAAAAAAAAAAAAAAAAAAATCCTGAAGAATGTGACTTAAATGCCTATGAACTTAATAATGGTCTGCCACCGCTCCTTTTGGAGGGTGGGAAGAGAGGCAGCTAGGTATGGAGAAACCAGGGCCTCTCACATGCTAGGGCCAGGCAAGTGTCCTACCACTGACATGCCCCACAGCCCTAGTCTACTTTCTAAAAAAGAAAGACAACATCACAAAGCTGCTTGTTGTTTTCAGTTTATTAAGATCGAGAAAAAACTAATGGTTACTTTATCAGCTTGGCTACCTCAAACCAAGAATTACAGCCTACAGGGCCTGGAGCTGAAACTCAGGCTTGGCCATTAATTCAGTTTCCTCATCTATAAAAATATAAGTGCCCTATTATTAAGCTATCCTGCAACATCCAATCATTTACCTTCTCATTTCTTCAGCAGTCCATCCCTCAATGCCACAGAACTATCTTTTTCTGGAGATGTCAGAAATAGTCCTAGTTTAACTGCAAACACTACAGGAAGGTTCCAGCACAGCGGCTTCAACTTGTCACTACTGATGTGTGGGGTGGGGCAGGGGTTGTTTGTTTGTTTGTTTTTGTCTTTTGGAGATAGGGTTTCGCTTGCAGTTCAAATTGGCCTTGAACTTTGTAGCCGAGTCTAGCCACAAACTCCTATCGATCCTCTTGCCTCAGCTCCCAAGTGCTGAGATTACAGAAGTGGGCTACCACGTTGGGCACTACTGACATTTGGGACCAAATGTGCTGGGGCTGTACTTTGCATCGCAGCATTTTGAGCAACGTCTCTGGCCTCTAGCCACTAGATGTCAGCAGTAGCCCAACTCCCAGAGAAGACTACCAAACAGGGCTCCAGAGGGTGCCAAACGTCCCCTGGGGTGGGAGAACCCCCGGGCAGGGAGATGCCCGCTTGAATAACTAGGGTTCGTGGCAAGCTCCAGACCCGGGAGCCAGGGCAGCAGGAACAAACAGTAGCCTACAGGAGAGCCGAAGGCTCAGGTCCCACTCCCAGTCTTGAAGGTTCCGAGCAGAACGCAGGTTACCCAGCAACCACATACGTTCCAGCCTAAAATACCTCCACCGAGGATAGGGGGCAATGTACATCGCTGGCGGAGAACCGTCATTGGTGGCTGCCGAGGCGAACCCCAGGCAGCCTTGGCAATTCAGTCAGAGTTGATTTACAAACATATGGGCGGAGAAGGGGGTGGAGGGTCCTCTTTGATCTCTATCACCCACCTTCCTTCCTCCTTAAGTCCCCTGGCCTCCCTGGCGGATCCTGCGACCAGCCCAGCCATTCCACCGTCACTCTCCCCATCCCTACGCTTAGATCGCTCTTCGCAGAGATCTCCGTGTATTTACAGCCCGTCCGCGTTGATCTCCTCACAAAGGTCTCCCCCGCCTATAAACTACTCGAGGAAAATTCTTGTCTACATCGCCAGGACCTTTATCGCACCTGACTCGGCAAACGCGACAGCGGCCGAGCGAACCGAGGATGTCGAAGCAGGCCGTTCCTCGCCCAGTTTGCGGTCCCCAAGGCCCCGAGGTCCCCCGTGCCGCTCAAACCCTCACGGATTGGCGGATCCTCCGGGACGGGCGCCTCTCTCTCAGCTCGGGGGCGAGAGGAGCTGCGCATCCTGCAGCGAAGCCGCGCGGGGGAGGCCGGGGCGCTGGGGACGGCAGAGGAGCCGGTTGCATGATCTCAGACGCCAGGCCAGGCCTGAAAAACAACGGCTCGAGGCGTCCGCGCCTGAGAAACCCCGGCCGGGGACGGAGGTGCTCGTAGGCCAGGTGACCTCAGCGTCGAGACCCTCTGGAGGCCACGGCCATAGGCGATAGAAGCCAAAGTTTCGGGGGACCGGGAGCCGGACGCCAAGCTATGAGCGAAGCGAGCCGAGGCGCCCGGTGTGAGGGGCGCAACCTGGCAGCGACGGGCCCACGCGACGCCATTTTGTGACCGCAGAGGGCAGTGACCCGCGCGCTGGGGCGATGTGAGCCAGCCCCGCACAGCCTCGGCACGTCTCTGTCCCGCCCCTCCACCCCAAGCGCCCCCCACCCTGCGGGCCCACCTGTGTAGCTCATGGCGGCGGCGGCGGCGACACTACACCCGCGGACCGTGACAGCGGCTCTTCGCATCCAACGCCTCTATAGCGGCAACAATCCTCAGCCCCTTCTACACACACATTCCCTCAACCCCGCCTCCCGACCGCATTGGCTCCCTCCGGTCACGGACTTCATACCCATTGGATTGCCTCCCTATCTATCTCAGTATTTCCTCGTACTAGTGGTCAAAGATGCTGCCAGTCTTATTAGAGCCCCGCCCTACGCCCGCCTTCCGTTATCCTCAACCCGCGTTGATTGGCCAAAATGAGGCAGCGCAGAGGTGGACTCTCGCAGGTTCGAAGGGGCGGAGCTATGCACTACGGGAAGGCCCGAGGCCCAAGAGTAGCTGAGAGGTAGGCGTGTCTGTGTCTTAGAGACCCGCCAGAAAGAGTTGACACAACAACGCAGGGGAGCATTCAGATTCCCAGCGGTGCCACAGAAATGCTGAGCAGGCCAGGCGTGGTGGCGCACGCCTGTCATCCCAGCACTCAGGAGGCCGAGGCAGGAGGATCACCGTGAGTTCGCGGCCAGTTTAGGCTACATGGCAAATTCAAAAGACATCACTTTGGTACCAGATGCACTAAATACATTTGCTTATCACTGTATTACATAATGAATAATGTACATATCTGTAGGGACTGAGGGTTAGCTAGCTCAGGGGAACGCGCTTGCCTGGCATGTATGAGTCCCTGGATTTCATCCCTAGCACCTAAAAAAAAAAAAAGTTAATGCATGTAATGTATATATATGGCATGTTTTGTTATATATGTAATAAATCTATCTGTATTATGTCTCACCTCATGTTTCCTGACACACGAAAATATCTTTTCCTTAAAGGCCCCCCAGTTAGCCAGGTGTGATGGTGCACACCTGTAATTCCAACATTCAGGAGGCTAAAGCAGGAGGATCACTGCAAGTTTGAGACCAGCCAGGGCTACAAAGTCAGCTCAAGTTCAGCCTGAACTGCACAGCAAAACCCTGTCTCAAAAAGACAAACTAAATAAATAAAAAAATTATCCCCCCCTTTTAAAAGATAACAAAACTGGGATTCACGATTCGGGATCTTTGGGACACTTGGGATTCACGATTTGCTCAAGTCTCCTAAGACCCTCCTGGGGCCAGGGATTTAGCTCAGTGGCACAAGGGCCTGCCTGGCAAGCATGAGGTCATGAGTTTGGTCCCCAGTACCAAAAAACAATAATAAAATAAAATAAAACGCTCTTGGTTGGGCTGGGGGTTTAGCTTAGTGGCGTAAGTGCCTGCCTGGCAAGTCATGAGTTTGATACCAGTACCAAAAAGAGAAACAACCCTCCTGGTTTATTCTGCATTTCAGAGATGCTGTAATGGTGCAGCCAGGGCTGCGGACTCAGTGGCAGAGCACTTGTCCAGCGCACGTGAGGACTCAGGTCAAACCCTCAGCATCACAGAAAACGGAGCTAAACGAAAACCAGTGCCGTGTGACCCAAGGCCAGCCTCTCCACGAGCTTCTTCGATTTGTGGAAGCTATTGTCAGGGACACCTCATAATTTCTGAGAAAGGACTGACAGAAGGCCAGACATTGAAAATGGCACTTAACATCTTTGCAAAAATGCAGCAGGCTGTCCAAATATGACAGGTCCACTTTTTTTTTTTTTGGAACTGGGGATCAAAGTCAGGACCTTGTGCTTGCCAGGCAGGGGCTTTGCTGCTGAGCTAAATTCCCAGCCCTTGTTTTATTTTTATTTTTTTATCAAACTCACGACTGCACACTTACAAGGCAGGCGCTTATGCTGCTGAGCTAAATCCCCAGCCCCTTGTTTTATTTTAAAAAAAAAAGTTTTTTTGGAGACAGGGTGTTCCCAGGTAGGTAGCCCAGGCTGGCTTCAAACTTGTAGCAATCCTCCTGCCTCAACCTTCCGGATGCTGGAGTGACAGGCATGCACCACTGCGCCAGCCTAAAATTTTTAAGGTATGCTATTGCTTTTTGAGTTACATCCCTAGGCTTTTTTTTTTTTCATTTTGACACAAGGTCTTGCTAAATCATCCAAGTTGAACTCAAACTTTTGATCCCTTCTTTGGCCTCTGTGTGCAGGCATTACAGGTCACCAGTTTCTTTAGGTATAATAGTGGCACTTTAGTTTTGCTGTTGTTTTGAGACAGGGTCTTGCTAAAAGTCAAAATTTGCTTTGAACTCCTAAGGTACAGTGGTTCAGGCTGGCCTTGAACTCGCAGTGATTCTCCTGCTCCAGCCTCCTAAGTATAGAGATCATAGCTATGCACAGCAGCTGGCTGTAGTGACGTTTTCAAAAGCCCGCGTCGTAGGCGGTGCTGTGGCACGTGCCTATGCACCCGGCACCGAAAGAAACTGAGGCAGGAGGGTCACAAGTCTGAGTCCCACCTGGGCAACTTAGTGAGACCTTTTCTCAATAAAGCGGATGTAGTGAAGTGGTTAGTGCACCCCTGGGCTCAAGTTCCATAATGCTGTGAAATAAATAACAAGAAAACAGTGAGATGCAATGATCTGAGGGCAGCACTGCGGTGGGGAGGAGAAGTAAGGGTGGTGAAGAGTTAAGGTGAGGTCATGATCTGGTAATAAATGCTGGTTCCTTTCACGTGTCTTTGTACTCTTATCTTTGTACAGCTGGAGTTCTGTGTGATCAAATGTCTTAACAAAACCCCCAAAAAGAAGTTCCTGCGGGACTTAGTGCCTAGGGAACGAAGCCACTTACGACCTGCCGAGTGCGGAACTCCACCTAGGAAGCATAGAGAACGGGCACGCATCACGGCTCTGGGGTCTGTCTTTACATCACCCTCGGGGATGTGTGCCCAGGGCCTGGGTCACCTCTCCTGGGTGCTACGGCTTCATCTGTGGCTCCGCCACAGCCGTCACTACACGCTGGAGGTCTCCACCAGCACCCAACACCTTCAGAGGGGGACGAGCGGGTCAGACGCTGACACAACACGACGGCTTACGCAGAAGGGCTGTGCTCAGAAGCGGCGGGAGAGACCCATGGCCAGGACTGCGGATGACCTTGGACAGGGACACATGGCCATCAGTGTGCGATGACACGTGAACTGTCTTTTCACATCCGCCCTGCATGTTTATAGCTCACAGACTGACCTTACAGAAAACTCACAGCAGAACACACCTTTAAGTGGGCTCCTTGGCCCACCTGCTCCCCAAGTCTCAGGCGGGAAGAGGGGGACGGGAAGGAGTGTGGGGGAGGGAGCCAGCAGGCCGAGCTCACTGTTGTGGGTGCGCTACTGCTGCCTGTGGAACCCCCCTCCCAGACCCAGGCGCTGCAGGAGGATCAAGAAACATGGGTTGGGTCGGAAGGCGCCTGCCGTCCACGCCCTGAAGTCACTCCCATTTTCTAGGGTTTGGCCATTTAGTGAACAGATGAGCTGGAAACCACACGCAATAAACAAGGAGCAGCCAAGGGAGTCACTTAGGGCCTCAGAAATGTTCGGGAAACACGTACAGAACAAGTGACTCGGCACAGGGCCTCCTGGCCCCTCCTCCCCTCACCTGGAATCATGAGGTGCATGTCTCACACTTGGTTATCTGGAGGCTGCAGGTGCGGCTCTGCGGTAGGGCGCCTGCCTCGTGCGTCTGAGGCTCTGGGGAGGACCCGCCTGCCCGCACAAAACAAAAACTAACATCTTATTTTTATTGAGTCGGGGTCTCACTGTGTAGCCCAGGCTGGCCTCAGACTCACAGGCAATACTCCTGCCTCAGCCTCCTGAGTGCTGGGATTACAGGTGTGAGTCCCAGCACTGCCCACAAGCACACGCTTCCCCTGCACGCAGACACACCTCGGGTCCTTGGTGCCCTCACTGGACGGCACCTGCCTTCTGGAAAGCCTTCCTGACTGACCGTTTCTTGATCATGACTCCCTTCCCTGCCAGCCCCACAGCCCTGTTCCTCTGCCCCAGGAACCGCTCCACCAGCCAACCAGAGCCACCCGTCAGCTGCGGCCCCGAGGCTCAGACCCACCTGTGCTGCGTCACCGTGGCAGCCAGTGGGGTAGACCCGGGGGCTCTGGGGCCCCAGATGCCTGTCCGTGCCAGCCTGTCCACTTGACAGAAAAACACACGCTGGCCGCCTGCCCCAGGGTGTTTCCAGAAGAGAAATTTAATCTAATTTACATACTTCTAGATACATTGATAACCAAAAAAGGGTGGCCACTGAAAAAAGTTAAAAGGTCAATCAGCTCCCGGTATCTAGCTGGCCTAGGATTGCAAAATAAAAAGATCCACGTTCCTTCTTCTCTACACAAAATGCATTTTTAAAAAAGTGGAAGGTCTAGGGAGCTATACATAGAAAGCAATGGTGAGGAGAGGGGGAGGCAGGGTGGGAAAAGAGGCCCACCCCCACCCGGCCCTCCGCCCCGAGCCCCTGAGGCGGGGTGGGGGCTGGACATGGCAGGAGGCAGTTGTCAGCTCCGAGCCCCCCCCCCCCGCGGGGACGGCCGCTCGGGGGCAGCCAGCAAGGGATTCCGTGGCGTTGTGGGCTCAGTCGGGGCTCCCGCAGAGGGAGCGAGCTTCCCCTGAGCCAGCACCGTGGCGCGACGCAGTTGTTCCACGCGGGAACGAGGGGGCTGGGGCAGGTCCTGGCTCTCAGGAGGTGCGTGTGCAGGTGTGTGTGTGTGCCTGGCCGTACGTTTGCGTGTGCGTGTATGAGAAGATATGCGTGGGGGCGGGGGGAACCACAACAGGGGTCTTTGGGGTCTCTACGAATGGCCACGGATGGCAGACGCGGCCCTGCCTGGCTGCTGGACACAGGAGGCTGCTGTCCTGTGACCCGGTAAGCTGCCGCCAGGGACCTGGCTGCAGCCCCTGCTGGGCCGGGGAGCGTGGACTGGAGGAGGTCGCCCTGTGCCCCGGAGTCCTGGGCTGGGGGAGGGCGGCTCGCGGCTCCTGGCACCCCAGCTGTAGTGTGCCGGCCCCGAGGGTGCCGGTTTGAGGTTTTGGCTTGCTCCTTTGGAAACGGAAGAGAAGGGCAAAGAGAGGGAAGAAGACACAGGAGGAACAGGAGACAGAGGTGACACGGGGAGAGATCTGGAATGCTTCTGTGTTAGGGCGCCTCCGAGGACGCTGTCTGTGCCTGCGGGGCCGGGACCTCCTCGGGCAGGGGGTCCGCCTTGGAGAAATTCATCTCCAGGATGTGCCGCTGTAAGTGCCGTACCCACTCCTCCTGTATGGAGAGCGGGCCCTGGAACTCCACCTCGCAGAACCTGCGGTCAGGGGACAGAGGAGGGTGGCCGCTGTGGAGGGAGGGCCTCGTCCCGGTGCCCGGCATACTCCACCCCCGGGGAGACACAGCACCCCCAAGGACTGAGGGCAGAGGGATGCAGAAGGAACCCAGGTGTCTCCCCGAAACCCTCGGCCACCATCAGCTGAGATGGAGACAGAGGCACAGCCTGCCCAAGTCACCAGACCGGGACCCGGAGCGCTGTGGCTCCGGAGAACTGGGTTTAGCGCTTTCTGATTTTCCATGGTCATATATATATATTTTTTGGTACTGGGAATTGAACTCACGACCTCGAACCTGCCAGGAAGGCCCTTATGCTGTTGAGCTAAATCCCCAGCCCTGCGCTTTCTGATTTTGGCCTTGGCTTTGTTGACATGGGGTCTGTGTCCTTCGGGCTGGCGATCTTCCTGCCTTAGTCTCAGGAGTGCTGATTACAGGCATGCGCCACCCAGCCCAACCCGAGCCCTCCTTCTGACCTGGCCTGTGGCATCTGAGATGAGTCACCTCACGTCACCAGACTCAGTTTCCTGGTCTCTGATGTACACATGGACTTTGATAAGACTGAACTAGAGCCTGTTTTTTCTCCTAATCTGACAAATATTTGGTAAGAGCTTACCACGTGCCAGGTATGACTCGTAAGTGTTTAACTATTAAAAAATTCAGTCCACGCCTGTAATCCTAGGACTAAGGAGGCTGAGGCAGGAGGATCGCCAGAGTTTGAGGCCAGCCTGGGGCCACATACTGAGTTCAAGGCCAGCCTGAACTGCACAGCAAAACCCTGTCTCAAAGTCTCAAAAAACAATGAAAGAAAACCCAAACAGAAAACACAAACTTGGTCCTATCAAAGCCTAGCGGGTGGGCTTGTTAGCAACACTGTCTTCAAGGTGGGGAAGTCTCCACAGAGAGAAACTGCCTCCTTGCGTGAGGGACTCGGCATTTGAACCCAGGTCTTGCTGGGGATAAAACTTGGAAGGTCCCCCCATGGTCTGAGGTGCCGCCGCCTGCGGGCAGCTGCTGGCCTGGCCCTCATCGCACCTAAGGACAGCCCGAGGCCCAGTCCCCCAACTCCCACCCGCCCATCCTGTCCCAGGGTCCCGGGGGGCCAAGGGCCAGCTGGGAGTTCGCCCTCCCAGCCCCGGGCGCAGCATACCTGCACTTGAGGGTGTAAATGTTGCCAACAAATTTGACGAGTGACGTTTGGGGTGGCCGAGGCACCAAGGAGGGGACCGGCCGGACACGGGGTGGGGGTTGCCGCACGGCTTCCAGCTTATGGTGCAGGTCATTGGCCTCCTCGCCGCCCCGGGCTGTGCCGGCGTCTGGGGGGCGGGCCTGCCGGCGCTCGAACTCTAGGGTGGGGAGAGGGGAGGGTGAGCAGCAGGCCAGGGCCCTGGGGGCAGCCCGGCCTTCGTGGGATCTTGCGCGGCAGGACGACGGGTGAGGCCTGGTGGCCGCCTGGGTGAGCGCCGGGCCCTGAGCAGTGGCCGCAGCCGGGTGGCCGGCGGGTGGCCTCCTCCTCGGCGACACTCACTGTTGATATTCTGCCGCTGGTGCTCCTCGGCCTTCAGCGCGCCCGGCGGGCTGGCTGCCAGAGGCCGCTCGCCGCCATCGGCCGCCCGGCCGGCCTCGGGTCCCGGCTCCCCGCCGACGCTGCGGCCCACGAAGGACAGACCCCCAGGGGCCAGCCCCAGGGGCGGCCGCCGGTCGGCGTCGCGGCCGTGGCCGTGGCCGTGGCCGGCGCTGCGGAACTTCTTGGTGAAGGGGCGGCCGCCCTGGATGTAGCTGCGGTAGGCGCCCACCTTCTGGGGCCGGTGCTTGATCCACTCGCTCAGTGTCTCGATGGGCGAGCCGTTGACGCACCACTCGGTCACGCCGAACTGCCGCAGGTGCGCCCGCGCGTGGCTGGCCAGGGCCTTGCGGTTCTCAAAGTAAAGGCCACAGAGCTCGCAGCAGGCCTCGGTGGCTGCAGGCAGAGGGGTGCTGCTGAGCGCGGGGACGGGCGTACCCAGACGGCCTCTGGTCTCCCCACCTCCCACGGGGACCTCGCCTCCAGGGCCCTGCTCGGGGTCAGCGTGGGGGTCTGCGGCACTGCCTGGCCTCGGAGGCCCTGGCAGATGCCCTCCCAGGACCCTGCCGCCCACCGCTTACAGGAGTGGGAGGTCTTCTCATGGAGGGTCTTTGCCTTGAACGGCAGTTCAGTCTGGATGTAGGTCTTGGCCTTGACCTCTGCGGGGAGGAGGCGGTCCTCCTGCAGGGGCCGCTTGGCTGCCACTGAGCCCAGGAAGCCGGTGGCTGAGGGCTTGGCGCCAGTGACGGGCGTCAGACTGAGCTCCCGGGGGACCTGGGCTGGCCCAGCTCCTGGTTTGCCTGGCCGGCCAGCCAGGGGTGACAGTAGCAGAGGAGACTGCACAGGCCCGGGGGCCGCTGTGGGGGACCCATCCTCGGCCAAGGCAGGAGCCAGGTCCCCAGCCGGCGGCTCCTTCTTGATGAGGCACGGCTTGGACTTCTTCTTCAGGATCTCCCGCAGCGTGTCGATGGGCGAGCCGTTCACGGACCACTCGGTCACGCCCATCTGCCGCAGGTGGGAACGCGCGTGGCTCGACAGGCCCTTGCGGTTCTCGAAGAACTCACCGCAGAACTCGCAGCGGATGTCCCGTGCTGGCTCTGCCCGGGACGCTGCAGGGAGTCCGGGGAAGGGGGAGAAGGAGGCGGCGGCTGCGGGCAGGAAGCCTCCGAGCTCGAGGCCCATGTCGGTGCCAGCTGCCTGGCTGCCCAGCTGCCCCTGTCCACGCCCCCGCCGCCCACCAGACTCGGGGGACCTGCTCCCTCATGGGGGCCTCTAGAGGCTCCTGCCATGTATGCAGCCCTCCTGGGTGCTCCCGCTGGCTCCAGGACGGCACCCTGTGTGATGCTGGGCCAGCCACTTTCCCTCTCCAAGCCTCAGTTTCCCCCTCTGTAAGAGGGAGATGGAAGCCCTCACTTCCCAGAGGGGCCGGGAAGGGCGAGATTGAACACAACCGAGATGGCGTGGCACAGAGCCGACACAGGGGTGCTAAGGCGTGCCTGGGGCTGTGCTTGCCCGCTGGGCTTACGGCAGGCACCGGGTCCACCCGAGCGGAACGGACTAGCGGCGGTGTGAGAGCGAAGCGAGGGACAGTGACATGTCGACCAGTACTGCAAAGAGCTTTCAGTAGCCGGACACTGCCCTAAGTGCTGGACCCAGTGACTCCCGAGAAAACCGCACAGAGGCAGGACTACGCTGAGCTCCACCTTCCAAATGAGGAAACAGGCCCAAGGCTACCTGCTACTAGATTCTGGAGGAAAAGCGATCTCAACGCAAGCTGGACTCCAAATGCCAGGCACCAATTACGAGGCATGCCAGGGAGACACGGTTCAGACACCGCTCCTGAGCCCTGTCTGTCTGCGCTGTCTCCCGTGGCAGACATCACTAATCGATGCCTGCTGGCAGATCTCCCGAGCAGCCCGATGGGAGACCACTGCCAATCAGGAGAAGATGGCACTGCTGAAGGACACGATTCTGCCTTCTCTGTATGAGCAGAGGGGGTCAGGCAGCAGCTGGGTGGCAGGGGTCTGCTGAGCAGGAATGTGCAGCTGGCCCAGTGTCCTCTGGACCTGTGTGGCCTCCCTTCCGTTTCAACCCTGGGCACTACAGATACTCCCGAGGGGAAGCAGGGAGGAGACCCCGCCAGCTGTTCTCCCTGCCCTGCCACAGGGTCACACTTACACAGGTTCAAGGGTGTCATGTCCTCCCGCGGCGCCCCCCAGGGACCCTCAGATGGGTGCGTCTCCCCATGAAGGGCCCCCGGCAGCATCTCCCGCTTGATCTCCACCCGCATTTGTTCAGGCTTCAGCTTCTTGGGCAGGGAAGGTGCAGCCAGGCCGGGGAACATCTTGCGGGCCGTGGGAGGAGGAGAGGCAGTTGGTGAGTGGCCCAGGGGGCTGCCTGGTGGCGGTGGCAACTTCTTGGCCAAGGGTGAGATGTGAAGGTCTGAAGGACTGCGGGCTTCGAGTGAGCTGCCAGGACCTCCGCTGCTCACCACCTTGGCCAGGGCTTTGGAGCTGGGCCCTGGAGGGTGGGGGTGTCCACCAGGCCGAGACTGGGTCCGTCTCTTCAGGATCTCCCGCAGCGTGTCGATGGGCGAGCCGTTGACATACCACTCTGTCACGCCCATCTGTCGCAGGTGGGAGCGTGCGTGGCTGGACAGGCCCTTGCGGTTCTCGAAGAACTCACCGCAGAACTCGCAGCGGATGTCCCGGGTGGGCTCTGGGCCGGAGGCTGCAGCAGGAGCAGAAAAGGGCAGTCAGAATCGTGGGCGGCGCGTGCAGGGTCACCTGCAGGAGCGTCCTGGCTGGCTGGGCGTGGGTGGCAGCGCACTCACAGGCTAGGGTGGTGGCGGTGGAGGGCAGATGCAAGCTAGGGAGCTCAGGAGCAGGACAGGGGCCGGACACCGGCAGGAGCGAGGGGAGGCTCCGGAGAGCCAGCAGGCCCTCGGTCCTGGCGGAGGACAGCAGAACCGAGACGCCCTGGCTCTGCGGGTCCCAACAGGGACAGGCTGGGAGGGCCGGAAGTGGCAAGCCTAGATGCCATCCGCCATGGAGACCAGGGGCGGCTGTGGGCACCTTCTGTACCAAACAGCCGGACCCTGCCCTTGGCCTTTGTTCTCAGGGAGGGTCACAGTGATGGAGATCGAAGGCCAAGGGCGGGCCGAGCAGCCCGCTGCCAACAAGGTCTCTGGGCAGAGTCAGCCGCTGCCAAGGGCCCCTGTCCACTCCCTGCCCCACACGGAGGGAGTAGGGAGGGGGCTGTGACCTCCCCCGGGAGGGGCTCCAGGGCCCACAGGGAGGAGGGGGCGGCTGAAGCGAGAACCTACAGAGGTTGAGAGGAGACGGCTCCACATCAGAGGCCCAGAAAATGCCGGCGGCTGCAGCTGCCGAGAGGTCCTGCTTCCCCCAGGGGCTGGCCATACCCTCGGCCTTCAGCTTGGCCTTCTTGGCCGGCGGTAGAGGGGGGAGCAAGGAGAGGGCCGCAGAGGCGGAAGGAGGCCGCCCCAGGTGGGCCAGGGCGCCGGGCCCGGGTGGGAGGCGGAGCTGGACGCCGTCCCTCCTGATGAGCCCGTGGAGCACGTCTATGGGGGATCCCTTGGCGTCCGGGTCGCTGACGCCCAGGTGGCGTAGGTGGGCGCGGGCGTGGCTGGACAGGCCCTTGCGGGTCTCAAACCAGGCACCGCACAGCTGGCAGTCCAGCTCTCTGCCCCCGTCACTATCTAAAGCTGCGGAGACAAAACACAGGGGGTTCACGGCCGCCACTTTGGCTGGCCCTGGAGGACAGAGGCAGGAGGGTCTGGTGTGATTCCTAGCTGCCCAGGTGATCTGGAGTCCAGGTCCTACGCCACGTATTTATGTGGAGAGGTTTCGGGCAGCAAAACCCTGTCCCCTGCCCAGCCCTTGGGCGCGCAGCACCAAAGGCTGTCGTGCAGACAGGTGGTGAGGAAAGTCCTGCGGCAAATTCGGGGGCGCCCAGGCCCTGTCCCTGGGGACCCTGCTATGGGAGCTTCGGGGACAGACAGTGGATGCTTGGAGGGGGCCACAGGGCTGCCAAGCAGCCCGAAGCCAAGGGCACTGCTACTGAAAGCACGGCAGATGCAGTGCAAGTGGCTCCAACGGGGGTGCTCTGATGGACAGGGGGCCAAGCGCTGCCCCCGCCCCCAGACTCTGACGCCTGCAGAGGCACGGGAAGCCTGACGTCCTGCAGGGAACCCTCGCTGTGCCTGTCTTCCTGTCTTCCCACACCCTCCAAACCACGCCCACAGGCAGCTCAGGTAGAAGGGCTCTACCCCGGGCACCGAGAGTGAAAGGATGGCCAGAAAGACAGGAAGACGGGCCAGCCACAGGGGCCGTCCGTCAGGCAGGCCACCTGTCTACCTGCAGGACCCGGATGCCCGAACGCCCACCGGGGAAGCCGGGCGCTGGGGAGCCCTGGTGCCTCTCGCTGCCCTACCCACCCTCGGCCCAGAGCACCAGCGCCATGTGCTGAGCACAACCCCGGAGGGCTCAGCAGCTGCAGCCAGGTCTCCAGGGCAAAGTCGGGGAGACGCAGTGAGCGCCTCAACCAGCACTGTGACCCCGCTGACCCAGGATGTGGGAGCTGCAGCCCCCACTGTCCCTGCCGGTCCCGGGACCCCTCCCTCAACACCCAGGACCCACACTCACTGAGGTTCAGGGGCCCCTCATCCTCAGACTGGGGCCACTGGGCCTTTGGGGAGGCTGGCCGGGGGCTCAGGGACAGCTGGGGGCTCTTGTCCTCGGGGTTCTTCGGGGTAGGGGAACCCGCCAGCACCAGAGGTGCCTTCTTGAGCAGCGGAGAGCTGGGTGGGTGGGCCAAGCCCTTGGTGGAGAAGCCTGGAGGAGACTTGATGGCTTTGTTGACAGCAGGCGCGTCCAGGGGCTTGGCCAGGGAAAGCAAGCCAGGCCGGGCAGAGCCAGCGATCAGCTCCTTTGGTGAGCTGGATTTCTTAGCCAGGCCAGGGGGCAGCCCAAGGGGCCCGTCGGGCAGGCCCTTCTGCTTGACGAGCTCGTAGAGGAGGTCGATGGGGGCGCCGCTGCTCTCTGACTCCGCCACTCCAAGCTGCCGCAGGTGGGACCGTGCGTGGCTGGACAGACCCTTGCGGGTCTCAAAGCAGGCACCGCAGACCTCGCAGGTGGTCAGGCTCTGGGCTGCAGGGGAGGTGGAGGCCGGGGGAGGAGGCTGTGAGCCGAGGGTCCAGCCCACCTGCTTCTCCTCCTCTCCCGCAGACTCTGTGTTCTGTGTTCGGTTTCTCCCAAACCCCCGTGACCCACACAGTGACTCTAATGAGGTGGGGTTTTGCAAGTGAGTAAACTGAGGCTCAGAGGCGGGAAGAGCCGTGCCCAAGGGTACAGAACGGGAGGCACCTCATGTGGTCCTGTCACTGGGGATCCCTTTTGGATCTCTGAAGCACTAGGGCGCCCTGGCAACAAGGTCACACAAACACTAGCTTGCCAGCCACATGCTGCACGCCACGCTGAATCCAAGCCACTGTTTGTGGCCCAACTCATCCCCTGAACGCTGGGTGGGAGGCCTGAGCCGCGGCCCCTGGGGTCCCTGCATATCCTTCAGCAGTGCCTCTATCTCTTGCCCATTTGCTTCTCTGCCTCCCAGCCCTGCAACTTCGATGACCCAAGGGGGCAAAGGCCAGGTCTGTTTTGTTCCTCTGACATTCCTGGGACCCAACATGATGCTTGTCACTAATGGAAACAACCACAGCATCAACCGCCAGACACATCGGTGTCACACAAAGACGGCCCAGATGACAAGAGCCAGGCTTGGTCAGCGACCCGGGGTGACTGGGCGCTCTTGACCACCACGTGCACTGCGCCTCTGGACTGGGGCTCAGGGGAGGAGGCAGCTGGGGGTCTCCTCAGTGCCTGCAGGTGCTGGACACAAAGCCGTGGCTGACACGGGGACTCATGTTAACACCCGGGTCTGAGAGCTCCCCTGTGCCTATGAGCAGCCTGGCCAGCATGCCCCCCCCACCTGTCACCTGGGCCACTCACCCTTGAGGTCCGGCAGCTCCTGTTTGCTGCCATGAGGAACCTCTGCGGCCACTTTGGTGCTCAGACGACTGGCCACCTGCTCCAGAGCCCCAGGGACAGGCAGGGTCTTCTTAGGGAGCGGGGGGGACCCCAAGTCCATGGCCACCATGGTGTTTTCCTCAGAGCCTAGGCCTGTGGGGGTGGAAGAGACAGACTCAGGCCAGAGTCAGGCTGTCTGCTCCCAGGACGACGGGAAGGCACTTCAGCCTCACCTTCGACACCTGCTGTCACTCTGGGACACATCACACCCCCCACTGGAAGCTGAAACTCCACCCACAAACCCCAGTGCCAGCATAACACGGGGCAGTAAGGTTGCCCAATGACTGCAGAGAGAAACAGCAACTCCCACCCACCAGAAGGGGAGAGGTCGGGGGACCCCAGCAAGTCTGAGCCCTGAGCTCCCATCCTAGGGGTCTCGGAAAACCAGCTCTCTGCGCAGAACTTTGATAAGAGGTACTTAGAAAAGAAAACAGAAACAGAGAGTAAGCGGGGACAATCAGAAGAACTTGAGGAAGTAAGACCAGGATCAGGAGGCCTAAGAGACAGTGCAGAAACGGACACGGAGGGGCTTAGGACTCCTGAGAAACCTCCATCGCACAAGGCGGCTGGAGTTGGGACTTCAGGGGCCTCAGGGGCCCGGGCTGGCCGGTCTACTGCTCATCACCCATCAACCCCAAAATGGGGTAAGGCAAGAAGTGGGGTCGGAACCAGCCTCCATCTAACTCGGGGACAAGAAAAGTGACAATCAAAGAACTTTAGGTGAAGTTTTGGAAGCGTCTAGGGAGAAGAAAACACAGGTGGGTTTTCTTGGTTTACTTCTTCACAGTGAGCGGCCCGGGAGGCCTGGGTGTGCACGAAGCGGAGAGCTGGGGGGGGGTGTCTGGGGGGAGCCCGGAGCGCGAAGGAACTGCGTCCACGGGACCCCGGGATCGCCCCGTGGGAGCCAAGGAAGCAGAGGGGCCGGTAGGCGCCCCTGCTCGGTCTGAGTCCTACAGAAGCAGGGGCAGGAGGCCAGGCAGAAGCCGGGAGCAGGGGGCCGGGACCCCGCGAACTTCGCCGAAGTCTCCGGGAGGGGTGGGCGCGTCTGTCAAACGCGCCAGGGCCAAAGTGGGCTCGCGCACTGAGGGGACCGGAACCACGACCAGGGACGCTCCGGGCCCCCGAAGCAACAGGGGACACCTGTCAGGCGGGTCGGGGACCCCGAGAAGCGGCGGCGGGGTGTTTGTCGGGCCCGGGCCCCGCGAGGGACGTCAGGGTTGCTCCCCGGCCCGCGCGACTTTTGGGGCGGAGGGGGGGGCGCGGGGATCCCGCGGACGGGAAGGCGGGCATCGGGGGCGGCGCGGGCGCGCGGACCCCAGCTCTCCGCTCCCGGGCCCTCCCGGGAGCCGACTCTTACCCAGCGGGAGCGCGGGCCCGGGTCCCAGCTCCGGCTTGGCCTTGGGCCCGTCCCGCGGCGGCGGCGGCGGCGGCGGCGGCGGCGGCGGCGGCGGCGGTGGCGGCGGTGGTGGCGGCGCGGGGAGGGTCACGGGGCCCGGGCTCGGGGGGCTGGGCGGGGGCGCCCCCGTAGGCGCGCGCTCCCGGGCACCCCCCGCGCGCGGCCCCGCCGCCGCCTTGCTCTCCGCTTTTGTCACTCGGCACTGGGCGGTGGAGGCGGCCATCTTGGCTCCGGCGCACGCGGGGCGGCCGCCCCAGGCGAGAGCAGTCGAGCGCCGAACGCCGCCACCAAGCGCGTCCCGCCCCGCCCCTCGGGGCGCGCCTAGGTTGGCCTGTCAAGCGCCGAGCGCCAGGAGCCAACCCGCTCTCCTAAGCCCCTCGCAGAAACCCCGGCGGCAGACACACCGAGTGGCCTTCGAGCTCCGGCTCACCCTTACAGGCTGGCCACGCTCCGAGCAGCCTCCAACTGCCTCTCCAGCTCTACGTCTAAGATGGGGATCCTTTAAGCGACACGCCGGCACCTCGAGCTTAGCATTCAGCCTTTCGGCGGGCGGAGGGGTGGGAGCTAGGACCTGCCCTGAGACGCTGCTCCTACTCTTTCCTGGAAGCGTCCTTCTCCGGGTCGACAGTCCTGGAAATCACCTGATCCTCACCATGAGTATCCCCCCAAACAACATCATCTGGATAACCAGCTATCTCAGGTGTTGTCCTGCAGTCCCAGGGAACTCCTCCGGCCCACCACCACCTGCATTTCAAGCTTTGCCCGCTTCGCTCTGTCCACCTCCTAAGGGATTGCACCCAGCTGTTCCTTGACAGCTGAGCGGGGCTAGAACGTGGCCGTCGGCCCTCCCCCGACCTGGAACCAGTCCCCTCTGGCTCACTTGGGAGAGGGGAGGAGACTTCTAAAGACAACCAGCGAATGATGTGCTCCGAAGCCTGGTTCTGCCTGTGGGGCATAGATGGACAGTGTTCTCTTCCATTCCATCAAATGGGTAAACCAGCGATCCTAGGGCTGGGGATTGGTATGTAGCCCAAGGGTGTAGTGCTCGCCTAACCCATGCAAAGTCCTGGATCCGATCCAGCACTACAGAAACAAAACAAGCAAACTCCCCAACACAGCAGCGGCAGCAGCAGCAACAAATCAACTCTTGGCACCACAGACTCATTCGTAGGCAAACCTGAGCTGATGCGGGTTGAAAGCTTAGCACAGCAAGTACTCAAATATGGGAAGCGTTTATCAGTGCTGGCAGACAAAGGTTGAAAATATAGAAATCTGGGGTCCAGATCAGCACCATCCATAGGACGGTCAGCAGCTGAGAACTAGGTAGATTTCAAGTTGTGACAGCTACACATGACCAGTGGTGACATGTCCTCTAGGACAGCACAAGTAGCTAGAGAACATTCCCTTCATCTCACAAAGTTCTATTGGACAGGGCTGATCAAGGTAGAAGATTCAAGAATAAGCAATCTCATTTAAAAAAAAAAAAAAGGAATCTGGCCAACATGTTGGTGCTTCCTTGTCAGCCCAGCACTTGGGAGACTGAGGTAGGAGGGTCTCTACAAGTTTGAGGCCAAGTGGGCTACATAGCAGGTTCAAGGCCAGCCTGAACTTCATAGTGAAACCCTGTCTCAAACAAATAGACAAACAACCAGGAACCAGGAGCCTTTCTGGCTGTGTAACCTTGGGCAGGTTAATTAAATTCTCCGTGCCTCAGTTTTTCTTCTGTAAAATGGGAACAATGGTATCACCCACCTCATTAGGACCACAATGAGTTTGTCAGTATAAAACAACAATGCTGGGTCCTAGTAAGAACTCAATAGCATTTGCAGGGAGAAACCAGATCTTAGAAAAGGCCCCTGGCCCAGCCCCTGAATGAAACAGAAACGATTTCTAAGTAACCAGATGGTGATGAGGCGGGTTGTCAATATACTTTGTAAAGTGACCGGAA
This sequence comes from Dolichotis patagonum, assembly GCA_004027295.1. Lineage (NCBI taxonomy): Eukaryota > Metazoa > Chordata > Mammalia > Rodentia > Caviidae > Dolichotis > Dolichotis patagonum. The sequence continues at coordinate 146,437 of PVJX010001319.1, forward strand.
ATGCTTCCAGAAATGTGGAGTGTCCACCTCCTGTTCCCAGCCCTACCCCCATCCCTTTGAGCTCCACACCACCTGTCCCCTCCTCGCCTTACCATCCCCGTACGCCGGCCCAGGGTCCTCAGCCCAGGTGGGTGGGAAGGGAACGGCGAGAGGTAAGCGTGGCCGGCGGGAGGTCAGGAAGCTGCCTGCTGGTCCACCAGGCTCGCGCCCCAGAGGGCTAGGAGGCAACTCAGCCGCCGAAGTGGCCAGCAGCTCCTGTAAGATGTTGATGGGCGAGACGGTGAGTTCCCAGTTGGTGATGCCAAAGTCTCGCAGATGGGCCCGGGCGTGGCTGGAAAGGCCGGCCCTCGTGTCAAATCCTGCCCCGCAGAAGTCACATCGCATCAGACTGAAGGTGCCTGGGTCAAAGTTGGCCACTGCAGAGAGAGGACACGGACCGTGTGGGCTGGGGCAGAGGCGGGGTCACTTTGCAGCCCCAGCGTCTCAGCCTCTGCAAATGCCCTGGACAGCCTGCCTGCCCTCCTGCTCCCGCCTGCCGCGCCGCCACACGCCCCCGCTCCCCGTGCCAGGCAGCCTGACCTCCCAGGTCCTCCCTCTGAGCCGTGCAAGCTGGAATCATCTGGCTGCGTGCTCAGTGTGTCACCTCCTCTTGTCTATTTTTGCCCACTGTTGCCTCAGTGCTGTGAATTAAGTACGTGTTGCATGAAGAAAAGGAAGACACGACTGTCCCCCTAGGGAGCCTTCTCTGAACCCCCAGGTGGCGTCAAGGGATTCCTGTCACCCCCAGCACCCTGGTCTCCCCAGCTCCCACTGCAGTGTCTTAACTACCTGCCTTCCTGGCGGTCCCCTCCCTGCCTCCCTGCTCGTGTACACACACAACACTCACGTGCACACCCCCCCCAAGTCCTCCCTCAGCGGGCTGCATGACTGCTGGCCACCCAGAGCTACTGGCTCCCACGGGTGACTTTGTTTTTCTTGTTTTCAGACCGGGTCTCGCTGTGCAGTTCAGCCTGGCCTTGAGCTCACTTTGTGGCCCAGGCTGCTCTTGAACTCACAGCGATCCTCCTGCCTCAGCCTCCCGAGCGCTGGGCTGACAGGCGTGCACCACCACGCCCGGCTCTACCATCTCCCCTTGGGAACCGACCTCTAGAATGCGGGACCTCGTGACCCTGGAACCTGCATACCTTCACAGGCACCCCAAGTTCTGAAGCCCACCAACAGGCTCCTGGCCTGGGGTGCCGAGAATTTGAGAAAGACCCGGCCAGCGGTTTCACTGACCGCTGGGTCCCCCAGCACGAGAACAGAGACCTCGCTCAAGGAATTAAACGGGACTCTGCCTGGGCTGATTCCTCCAACCGCCAGCGTGGCCAGGGCATTGCAGCGTCCTCCTAGATCCACCGCTCTGGGTGGTGACCCTGGCTGTGGCTCCTGGGTCTCCCGAGAGGGTGTCCCCGTTTGCCTCTGCATGGCACCGGGGGATTTAAAGTGGAGCGGGGTTCAGGACTCAGCTGCCTGGCCACGCGGCTGACCGGAGCGGGTGGGTGTCGGAGGGAAACGGCCCTACCTTTCTTCTTCTTCTTCTGGAAGGAAAACCTGCGCTCCATGGCTTTCACCTCCTCGGCGGAGATGAAGTGCCTCACGTTGTAACTGACGCCCACTCGGTTCAGGTGGCCGCGGACGTGGTTGGCCAAGCCGATGCCGTTGTGGAAGCGATCCGGGCAGTAGGGGCATTTCCGCTCTTCGTTCTTCAGGGCCATGCCCGGGTCTCCCTCCAGGAGCGAGTCCAGCCCCAGTGGGCCACCCAGGGGTGCGTCCAGGAGCAGGAAATCCAGGGGGTGGGTGACCCCCAGCCCCAGCTCCTCAGGCGGCAGCCTCGGGGGTGCCCTGGCTGCGGCGGCCACCACCTGGGGCCGGAGTTTCGCCACCAGCACGATGGGCACCATCTCTCGCAGCTGCTGCCGCTGGGCCCTGGAGGCCACCGCTGCCCGCAGGGCAACCTGGAAAGTGCGCTTCAGCTCTAGGGCCGGCTGGGGGATGAGGCCGGGGACGGCCGGGGGCGGGAAGACCCCCTTGTCGGAGGAGAAATCCATCATTTCAGAAGTCAAGACCACATCGTCGTCGTCCTCCTCCTCCTCCTCCTCCGCCTCCTCCTCCTCCTCCTCCTCCTCCTCCTCCTCGCTCCAAGGGTGCCTCTGGCCCCCCAGCCCCTGCGGGCGGACGCGAACGGTGCCTCGGTTTCTCCTGAGCTGGACGGGGTAAGGGGCGGGTGCCAGTGGGGAGGGGAAGGCCAGCCTTCCCAGAGGCCTCTGGCCGGCATGCTGCGGGAGCGGCTTTGCCAGCGCGACGTCCCTGGTGCCCAGCTGCTGGCAGTCTGGGCCGAAGGCCAGGCCCGCGTTGTACCCGGCAGGGTTCTCTCGCCACGCGGGGGCCAAGAGAGGCTCAGCTTTGCCAAAGCAGTCGGCAGTGGCCGTGTCGGGGAAGCAGGTGTGCGCAGTCCGGCTGGTGCCCGGCCGGCCGGCGGGGTCCTCCGCGAAGGCCTCGCCGTCCTCCTCCCAGGGGGGACGGGTGTGCGCCAACCTCACGTGCTCCCTGAGCAGGCTCTGGCTGGGTGCGGGAAAGCCACAGAAGACGCAGGCGCCGAGGCCCAGGGCGCCTCCGAACGCTGCCGGCGCGTAGACCAGGGCGCTGGCGTCGGGCGCCGGGCTCCCCGGAGGCTCCCTGGCGGGCGGGTCGGGGGCCTCGCGCGCGTGCAGCGTGGCGTGCTGCACAAAGGCCCTGGTGGAGCTGGTGCCGAAGATGCACTGCGGGCACTGCAGCCGCGCCCCCCGGGCCCCGTCCCCCGGGAGTGGCTTCAGCTTCTGGATCTCCCCGACGATCTTCTCCCGGGAGGCCTGGTGCCGCTGCAGGTGCTGCTCCAGGGCGGCCGGGTCGGCGAAGGCCCAGCCGCACTCGCCGCAGGCCAGGGGCGCCAGGGCCGCGGGCGGCTCCTGGCCAGGGCCGCGGCGGTGCTGGCCCATGTGCTCCAGCAGGTGTTCCTTGTGCTTGAAGTAGATGCTGCACTCGACGCAGGGAAACACGGCCAGCTCCTCCCCGTCCTCCCCGTCCTCCTCCGGGCTGGGGCTGGCCGCACCCTCGGCCACCTCCCCTAGCAGCTCACACAGGTAGGGCCCCGGCGGGGCGGGGGCAGGCAGCGCCGGCTGGAGCCGCTCCACGGAAGCCTCCGCGTTCACCATCCACGTCTGCGTGGCCACTTCCGAGGACGCCACGGGCAGGCCCCACTCCGAGGGCTGGGCCAAGCCCTTGAGGTCTTCTCTGGCGTCCACCGCCTCCATGTCCAAGGCCTTGGGGGTGTCTTCCAACGGCATGATCACCCTCCTGAAGGAAGCTAGGGCGGGGGGCTGTGAAGGCAGGTCCAGGTGCAGCCCTATGTCCCGCAGAGGCCCTTGCTCCTCCGCGTCTTGGAGCCAGTCAAACCCGGGGTGGCCCTGGGGGCCCTTCTCTAGGAGCCTCAGTTCACCCCGGCGGTACAGGAAGCTCCTGGGGCCATCGAGCTCGGCATGGGGTTTCATGGTCCTCACAATGACCGAGTCCTCAAACCTTCGCTCGGGTGGGAGGCCCTCCCCAGCCTCCTGGGCCAGGGGGTGCTCCCAGGGCCCCTGGCCGTCAGGAGGGCCAGGGAAAGGACCCAGCAAGTGGGGTGGTGGGGAGCCCGGCCGAAAGTCCAGGCTGCCTCCATCCCAGCAGCTGTAAGGAAGTGCCAATGGGGACAGGTTAGCTGTGGGTGACAGTCTTCCGTCCTAGCGCACAGGTGATAGCGAGTCCCCCCAGGCCATTCGGAGGCAGGCCCCAGAGATCCAACCCCAGGGTGACTTCTGAGAGGCTAGGTGTATAGGGGTAAGGGCAGGGAGGGAGGGAAGAAAGGCGGGAGGGAGAGAGAGGAAGGCAAGGTGGGCCCTTCTAGAACTGCTGTTTTCGTTTGGATTTTTGAGACAGGCTCTTGCTATGCAGTGCAGGCTGGTCTCAAACTCACAGCAATCCTCCTGCCTCAGCCTCCTGTGTGCTGGATCGCAGGGGTGCATTACCATACCCAACTCTTCTAGAACTATTGGGTCAGGGCCAGGTTGGAGTCTAGGGGGTCCACACAGCCCAGACCCACTGCATCACAGGAGAATGTGCAGGCCACAGGGCCAGGGGGCGGCCTCTAAGGCGCGTCCCCAAAGTCCAGTGGCTAAGCCACCCTTGTTCACCTCTCCCGAGCAGGACTCAAAGCTCCGACCTGTGTTCCCGGCTGTGGGATCTTAGTCCTCCCCAACTCGGGTGATTTTTAATTAATTACACCTCTCCCCCCAAATTTAGCAAAAGTTAACTTCACAGCAGAGCAATTCCAAATGCACCTCGAGTCCCCACATCTCTCTCCTCGGAAGGGCAGAGTCAGGAGTAGCTGATGGTCTGTGCTCACCTGCTGGCCCTCGTAACCTTCTCAAGTGGAAAGTGGGTGGAGCAAACCAGACAACTTCCCTGGGTCTCAGTGTTGCAGTCCTCAAAATGGGGATGCATTTCAGAATCAGGGGCCTCCTGATCCTCAGATAAGGCCTAAGGAGGTTTTTTGTTCGATTGATGGATTTGCAGTGCTAGGGATTGAATCCAGGGCCTTGCCCATGCTAGGCAAGCATTCTGCCACTGACGGTCATCCAAAACCCTTTCTGATTTTTTGTCATTTTGAGACAGGGCCTGGCTCTGTCATTCAGTTGCCCAAGCTGGGCTTGCACTCGGGACCCTCCTGCCTCAGCCCTCTGGGTGGCTGGAATGCGAGGCAGCAGGCGCCATGACGGAGGGACGGACAGACGCGTGGTGAGGCAGCTTCCTCACAGCTGTCACCAGCGAAAACATCGCACCCCTCGGATGGTTACTTAAATATTTTCAAGGGCTGGGGGTGCGGCTTTGCGTGAGAGCTCTTGCCTCGCGTGCGTGAGGCCCCGAGTTGGATCCCAGCACCGCTGCATTTAAAAAAATTTTTTTGTTAAATGCTCACAACCACAACCTTCCAAATGAGGACCCTGACCTGCACCACGGAGGGTGAAGACGGGCACAGCTCGCAGCTCAGGGAAGCAGTTTGCTCCACCTGTCGCCTGATCAATTCTCCCTTCATTTTTAAGATCCTGCCTTCGATCATGCCCAGGAAACGCAAGAAGAAATGGGGTCCCGGTCAGAGGGAGCGGAGGCCCCACTGCGTGGCATGTGGAATGAAGTGGGCTCATCCTTCCGGGGCCGTGGCAAAGCTCGGAGGGACAGACCCCCACTAGGGGCGTGGCCCCTAGCGGCCACGGTTCCTTCCGAGAGCACTGCTTAATAACAAGGCGGTGGTCCTCGGCACGGGGCCTGACGCCCGTTCTCAGTTTGTGCGGTGTGGCTCACGGTTCTATTTTGTGGATGAGGGAACTGGGGCTCGGAGAGGCCTAACGTCACTCTAAGGGTCACCTGGCAGAGAGACGGGACTCCAGGGGTCCGCCCTGCAGGCTCTGGCCTCTTTGGCCCTGCTCCTGGCAGAGATAATGAGAGTTGACCTCTGTGTTCATGCCGGACCTCCCCCGCCCCCAGCGCACACCCGGGGTCGCCCACTGGGAGTCACCTCCTCCTGCCTAGTCTCCTGATTCCCTTCTGTGCCCTTCTCGTCTCCCGGGGGCTTCGCTCAGGCCTGGACCCCTGCCCTCCCTGAGGTCAGGGCCAGCGTGGCACTCACCAGCTGCTGATCCGATGGGTGGCGGAGGTGGCACGGGGGAGGGCTTCGCTGAGACCAGGATAGGGCTGCCCGTCTGCAACAGAGAGGGGAGACCCTGAGGGGCGGGGCCCCCCTGCCTGGGGCTCCACACCCCAGCTTTTGGAGGCCTGCAGGGCACCTCAGAGAGGCCCTACTGGCTTCCAGCCCCTCTCCCCGAGAGGCCTGTGGCCTCTACACTGCTGAGCACCCCGAAGGGCTCGGAGGAGTCCCCATAGGTCTCCTGGGGGACCCCAGGGGCTTGCTACCTTCCAGCCCTCCTCTTTCCCCCAGCCCAGCAACCAGGGTGATGGTTTAAAGTCACACCTTGGTACAAACTCAGCTGGCTTCTTATTACGCTGCCAGTGAAAGCCAGACTCCCAAATGCCACCACGAGGCCCTGGGACGGTGCTACGGTGGGTATTTGTTGTCACTGGGAGCTCTAAGAGGTCCGCCGACTCGGCCTTAGCAGGCCGGGTGTTGACCCCAGCCTCTCCTGCCTCTCCTGACCCCTCGCTGCCTACTGACCGCATGGCCTGCTGGGAAGCCTCAAGCCCCCTAACTCTTCCCGGCCTCACTGGCCCAGAGCGCTCTTCCCGAGCCACCTACTCAAGGGACCCCGTCACGTGCTCTCTCAGCGCTCCCAGAAGCTGCCAGGCCCCCTCTGGATGACTGCGTGGGGTCTCTGCAAACACCTGAGTCCCACCAGAGCAGGACTCTGGCGGTCTCATTCAGCAGCTTCCCGGCGCCTGGCGCACACACGTGCACAAATACGCGCCAGGCACTGGATGAACAGCCGGTCCAGACTGAGCTATGACTGCCTTCCGGACCCCCTTCTCGGCCCAGGTCCTAGGCTGGAATCCCTTCCTGGGAAACCCCCCAACACAGATTGCGCCAACTCTCCATTATCCGTCTGCTGAGCCAATGCCTGGAGCGACCACAGGAATCCTGGCCTGCGTCTCTCTGCCCGCCACGCTTGTCTGACACGGGGGAGCGTGCCAACTGGGGAGCAGGCCAATTGTCTGGGCCAAGGTTAACACACTGGGGGACGTGTGCCCTGGCCAAGGCCCGACAGATGCAGTTGCTGGAGGAGCCTCAACTTGAAGGTGGTCCAGGAAAGAGGGCAAAGGCCCGGGATTACTATGATTTTTTTTCCAATCTGGCATCATCCAATTTGTTCTAGAACTTGCGAGCTGACCACTGGGAATCGGGGAAGGAAAACGGGACGGGTTGGGGACGGTCGGGAGTGTGTGATGGCTGTCTGGGGGCTGCCGGGGTGACACGGCCTGGAAAGTACAGGCGAGGTCAGGGCACGGACGGCCTTGCGCTGGGGGGTGCTGAGGTGCATCCTTGAGGTACTTCGCTGCTTGCCGCTCCCCGCCCCCTGCCAAGATGCCACCACCTCCCTCTCCCACAGCCACGACCGCCAAAAACGTCTCCGGACCTTTGGACACATCCCCCCCAAGCAGGGTCGGTTACCCCATTTTTTTTTTTTTTTGGTACCGGGGATCGAACTCACGACCTCACGCTTGCCAGGCAGGTGCTTAAGCCACTGAGCTAAATCCCCGGCCCGGTTACCCCATTTTAAGAACCACACGGGAGGACAGGTGGGGAGCAGGGCTGTGCCGGGGTGTCAGGGCTGAGGTCAGGCTGCCGTTAGAGCACGGGATGGCTGGGAACGCAAGGTCTGGGCCAGCGGAGGAAGAAGGACCCCGAGAAACGGTTTCTCAAGGACACGGGCGTCACAGACGCAAGCCCCTTTCAAGGTTGACCCACTGATGTGTAACCAGCCCCGGCACACCCTAGGAAGTAGGGGCCTGAGGGTCCCGGGTGTCCCGCTCCTGAGATTCCGAAACTCCCAGCTCCTGAGGTTGCAGGTGTCCCAGATCCGATGCTCCTGCGATCGCTGTGGGCTGAGAATTCCACGAGCCGGGGTCACGCTGGCCTCTTTGTCTGAGCGGCTCCAGCAAGGGTCCTATTTTTAGTGGCAGCCACTTTGGAGGAAGGAGGCCAGGCCGAGCCTGTGTCAGAGACGCGTCCGCGTCGGAGAAGGGAGTTTTGCCCAGTGGCCTCCCCGAGGGTGGGGATCCAGATGTGCCCATGGGTCACGAAAGTGGCTGGGATGCTCTCGAAGACACTGACCGTGACAGGAGGCCCTCGTTGGCTCCTGCCATCTGGGGTCCCCGGGAGGGCTTGTGAATGAGACAAAGGTGCGTCCGTGAGAAACCTCAATCCCGGATCAGACGCCTTGGCAGAGGGGCCAAGCAGCTGGACTCTGGCGCCAGTCAAGTCCGAGTTCAAGGCCCAGCAGCGGACTCTGAAGGGCTTCTTTTGCCCACTCCAAGTCTCAGTTTCCTCCTCTGTACAATGGGAACAGCCACCTACCCGCGCTTGCAGGGCGAGCGATGGAGTCCTACGAGATCTCAGTACATGGTCCATCCAGGGAGGAGGGTGGTGGGGAAAAGGAAGGCAGGTGGGGTTCCTGAGGGGTGGGGGGTCCTCCTCCAGGACTCAGGCTAGGAGCTGGGGGCTGGATTCCGCCTCAGGCCAGCCTGCTCTGCAGATTTCCTCCCCAGCCTGGAGCCCCCACGAGGGCAGCAATGATGAACGACGTGCCCTTGGGTGCCCTGTGCCCAGCACAAGGCAGAGCACACACCAGACCCTCATCGATCCAGGCAGAGAGTCCTCAGTCCACACCCCGGCCCCAACTCTGCCGTACCTGGGATGCCCAGTGTGAGACACATTCTGGGCAGCGGCTATGGGGGTCCAGGGGGCTCCCAGCCCACAGCCATCAGGGAATACGGAGCACAGCCTTGTCCAGGCAGAGGACTTTAGAGATGGCCGCGCCAGGGAGGGAGTCCTTGGGGGGCTCCCAGGGCTGAGTGTGGATGAGGGGAGCCCAGGCTTTGGGGCGGAACAGCAGCCCCGGGGCATCTCCAGACTCTCAGGACAGGTGCCCGAGTCCAGGGGGTCCAGGCAGGCCAAGAAGACAGGCCAAGAGGACAGGAGGAGACGCGGCGACCGCAGCGCACGCCTTCCTCCAACCTCTGGGCCATGGTCCCATCCTGAGTCCAGCCGCCCCTACCCTGCACCCCGTTTGCTCAGGGAGACCAGACAGGTGGGCCTGGCCCTCTTTGGTGGCTACGTCCGCCTCCTCTCCAGGCTGTAGTTGTTGTTTTGTTTTGTTTTTTCTTTGAGACAGGATCTTGCTATGTAGTCCAGACTGGTCTTAATTCATCATGCACCCCAGGTTGGTCTCAACCTCGCAGCAATCCTCCTGCCTCAGCCTCCCAAATGCTGGGATGACAGGAGTGCGCCACCACGCCCGGCATCCCCAGGCTGTACGGCAGGTGCATTTGTGAGTCTCCGGTTGCTGCCCCAGGGAGAGAGAGAGACGTCACATTTACCTACCTACTTTTTTCCCTCTCTCCCGACCTGGGGTGTCCACCAGGTGGAAAAGCAATGCCCAGGCCCTCAGAACCAGTCCTACAGAGGCTCCCGGCATCCACGATCCCCGGAAGGTCCAGGCCCTGAGCCTTCCCTGGCCAGCTGTGTGAGCTGAACGAGATCCCGCTGCTCTCCGGCCTCGAGGAGGTGACGCCTAAGGTACTGGACCGACCCTCTGACCCCGCAGTTGGGTTCCCTGTCCTTCATCCCACGCCTTGCACTTTCTAAGAACTCCTGGGCACCCCCAGGCGGGGCTGGGGCCCTCCCTTCACACCTCAGTAACTGCGTCCTTAGACCTGGTGCAAATCCGTCTCATCTGCCGCGGACGGCGGGTCCACGATGGCTGGGATGCTGTGTCCTCGGGCCCGTGGGGGTGCTCTAGATGCCACAGCATTGTTTTGGGTTCTGTCTTTCTGAGACAGGGTCCCGCTATGTGGCTCAGGCTGGCCTTGCGCTCACTTTGTAGCCCAGGCTGGTCTAGAACTCACAAAAACCCTCATGTCTCAGCCTCCCGAGTGCGGGAATGACAGGCGTGAGCCCCCACACCCGGCTAATGCTAGAGTGTTGTAAGGATGAGCGAGGCACAGTGGCTGACGCTGTGAAGCCACATCACTGCCCGGCTTTGTGACCCTGGGAAATTTATTTCACCTTCTAAAGTCTCAGCTTTCCCACTTCTAACATGTGATAACAACAAAAGGCCACCGGTTCTGCAAAGAGCGATATGAAATTATCCTGCCACGGCCGGACAGGCAGGAAACTGCTCATGAGGTGCCCTGGAGTTCAAGGAGATGAAGGAAAAGATTCTCCAGCCACACCAGGCTCCTGCCTGGTCTCGAATAAGCCAAGTGCCTCTCTACCACAGGACCTTTGGACTTGCTGTTCCTTCCCATCATTCATTCTGCACTGCACTCAGAAGCCATTTTTTTCTCAGGGAGGCTCTCCTGGTTCCCTGGTCCTTTCACAGCCTCTGTCACTATTTGCCCTTATGACGCTGGCTTAGTTCTTTGCCGCCCATCTCCCCTTCTAGGATGGCGGCCCCTGGAGAAACAAAAACTTGCCTCTCTGCTTTGTGTCTGTTTTTCCTGGCTGGCACATCAGTATTCAATGAATGAATAACAAACCTCGCGGTGGGGTCCACGTGAGATACACCGTTTGTAAGGGTAAACCAAGGCACCAAGGGGGGCAGACATGCCCGACTCCCCCTCTCTCCCTTGCCACTAGAGGGCACAAGCTGTTTGGGCCTGGGGTGCAGAATCAAGGCGACCAAGACAGCACATGGGAGCGGGGTTCCCCAAGGGAAGCAGCAGGTCGGGGTGCAGAGATGGGTGCCCGGTTTTAATTAGCGTCCATTTAAGAGGAGAGAGCTGGGCCAACCCGAGTTCCAGTCTGAGTCTTTGCCGCCCACGGGCACCCGAAGCATCTGCGCACCGCTGTGCGCCCAGTACAGGGCCCAGAGCAGGCAGCGGGCTGTAGGAGAACCTGAATCCCAAACTCGGCTCCTGCTAGGCTGGTGACCTCGCTCTCTCTCTCTCTGTCTCTGAGCCTGGGGCACCCACCGATGTTCCCTCTTACCAGAAATGCCACCTCTGCCATCCAGAATATCTCGGGGACCCTCCTTCGTGATTGGCAGGTAGTGCGTAGACCGGAAGATGCTGCCTTCGCCCTCAGCAGCCTCGGCCCCACCCTCGATGTCCTCCCTCGGAGCTGGGCCAGGCAGTCTCTCCGGGCCTCGAGGACGATCGGGGGCGGCCAGGCCGCCTGCCAGGGGCCCCTCCATGGACGCGCTGGGATTGGCTCCGCTGGGCGGCGCCGGGCTGGCTTAGCGAGGCATTGTGGTCTGGGGACAGAGAGGAGGAGGCGCTCAGGGGAGCGAAGACGGGGACTCTGTCTCGGTTCTGCCTCTCAACCCCTCAGTCCTGGTTCTGGCCACTCGCTGCCTCAGTTTACCTCCCAACCCCACATAGCTAAGTAAACGGCGCTGAGGCCCTATAGGTGCATGCACCTATAGCCCAAGGAGCCTGGTTCCCGTCGTTTGTGTCTCCCTGCCGATAACGCCTCTCTGCACCCGGATCGTTCACTGCCTCAGTTTACCCCACTGTCACTCAAGCACACTCGGACGCCTGGTTTTCTGCCATTGTCCATCCCGTCACTTTTCCCCGGTTCCTACCCATGAAGGGAGGGCACCCCCTGTCGCCCGTGGTGCCCTGGCTTCCCGGCACGGGCACGTCGGAAGGCCATGCCTCCTCTCCTCCCGTGCCAGCCGCTTCCTCAAGCTGCTGCCTCACCCCGACTATTCCAGTGCCCTGTCTCTACCCTTTCACTTTTCTCGCCAGGGTCGCCCCCATCAGTTACCCCTGCACTTTGCCCAGACTTCCACCACAACCCCCCCACCCAGGGTCTGAGGGTTCCTCCACATTAACCCTTTCACCTCCACGTGAGCCTCAAGTGACCCCGGGATTAACCCCTTCACTTCTCCACAGCCTCACCCCTCATGCACACCCAGCCTGGGTCCCTCCATGCCCCGACCTCCATCCAGATCGCTCTGGTGGGAGGGTGAAAAGGAGCGATTAGGGCTCCTGGTCCAGAAACGAGGACCCCAGAGAGAAGGGGGGCTGTCCTCTCCACCTATAAATACCTTCAAGGTAACGGTGGAAAGTGAAGGGCAGCAATGAGGCGCCCTCCCCAGGGAGACGGTGGGGAGGCCGGGCCCAGGCAACCGGGGCGGAGCCGGGGCTCCAGGCCTGGTTGCAGGCGCTGCCCTCAGGGGGCCTGGGGCTCCCAGGGGGCCGGTCGTTGGGCTGGCGGTCCTGGCAGGGGGTCCCTACCCGGACCTGGAGGAAGCACCTGTGGGCGCCCACCCGGTGGGCACTGCCCAGAGAGAACGGGCGGGACCGCAACTTCGGAGCACTTTGGCAGCCGGGGAGGGGGCTCCCGCCCAGACGCCCCCCAGGGGTCGCAGAGCTGGGGGCCGCGCCGTGCCGCTGCACTCCTCAGGGGGCCGGGGTTCCGGGGAGGCGCCCTCTACCCGTGCACCTCGGGGCGGGAGACCCCGCGGGACGCGCCGAGGTAGGGGGAGACACCTGCCCCAAGACCCCCGCCCCTCCCCCACCTGAACGGCCCCGCCCCCGGCCAGGCCCCGCCCCTGTAGTCCCCGCCCCCCGCCCCGGGGGGTCCCGCCTGGCCCGGCCCGGCCAAGGCCTCCCCCTCCCCGCTCCGGCTCCGCCCCACCCGCGGGCTCCCCAGGCCAGGCCGGGCCTCACCGGGGAGGCGGCGCCGCCGGCTGGGTGCCGGGGCACGGAGCTCCCCTCCTCGGTGCGGCTGTCGCTGCCGCTACCGCTGCTGTTGCTCCCGGTGCCGGTGCCGCGGCCTCCGCAGCTGCCGCCGCCTCCACCGCTCGGGGGACATTGTCCCTTTAAATCGCTCCCCCGGCCGCCCCGCCCCCCGGCGTGCCGCCGTGACCTCAGCGCGACAGCCCCGCCGCGCCGCCATGATGGGGAGGTCTGCCCCCCCTCCGCCCCGGGGTGGGGGGGGCGGCCAGCGGGCGCACCGCCATGTTGGGAGTGGCCAAGCAGGTCACCCTTAAAGGGCCCGCTCGACCCAAGAGTCCCGGGGAGAGGCTCTGTTACCATGACAACACTCTGGTCCTCCCACCCCCAATGGCTCCCATCACTCTACTGGTTCTTCCAATGCTAGGCTCCCTAATAGCACCAGAAGAGTGGGAAAGGAGCTGAGAAGTTCCCTTGGGCCATTCATAGGTCATCAAGGACTCTGCCCACTCAATCCTTAGCTCCCAGTCACTGCGCGCGGTCAGCTGTCTTCCAACCACTCCATCCCTCCCCATGGTTCACGTTAGACTCCAGGGTCACAGACCTGTCGCCGTCCCATCTCTACCCATCTCTCTTCCCACCCAACCATCCATACGCCCCACCACCCAACCCTCACTACCCAACCTATCAACCACCCACCATCCACCCCTCCAACCTCTTACCCACCCAAGACCACCCCTTCCCCCGCTTCCCTACCCTATCTACCCGCCAGCACTCCGACACCCAGGCGTTTGCCTGTTTATCCATACAACCAAGCAAGCGTTCGGGAGCCATCCCTACAGCCATCCATCAGGGAAATGTTTTTGTCCTTTCCACGTGAGGACAGAGGTCTCGTCTGCCTGCTTCGTGGTTTTCTCCACGGCCCAGCTCTGAATCTTAGAAGACTTCAACAATGTACATCACCTATAACTGTATCTGTACCTATCTATAGCTGGCTATTCCGTTTCAGTATTATTCCACTGCAGTACTGATTTCCTGCCGCGAGCCAGGCCTTTTCCCAAGCGGACGCATCCAGCCTGGTTACTACCCTACCCAACTCCTCACCAGACCAAACATCCGTGGAATGCAAACCTAGGCACTGTCTGTGGTCCCCCCACCGTGCCCCAGATTCAAATGCCGACTCTTGTACTCAGCCTTGTCCTACAGAGCTCAGTCATCTTGATACATACTCACGCATCGTCCCTCGGCTTCCCAGACCCGTGTCTTTCCTCCCTGCCACGAGGGAGCAGCTGGGGACTAGGGAGTCTAGTCAGGAGCCTGGCAGTTGACGGAATTCACATTCCTTTTATTGAATGCCCTTCACTAAGGGTCTTCTACGGAGTAGGAAATGTGGCGTGCATTTTACAGCCCACGCAGTGCAGGCTGTAGAGTGGGTGCCCTGAAGGTACGCGGCTGCTGAGAATCTGCTTCCCTGTCCCTCCTCGGAGGTAAGAATTTGGGAGAGCAGCAGGAGGGCCAGAGAGGGGGCTCAAAGACAACCACACTGAACTGGAGATTTTACTGCACAGCTCTACAGGCCTGCGTGGCCTGAGGCAGAGTCACCCCTCCCTCCCCAGCCTCCGCTCCTGGGGCACCCTGCGGGGGTGGGGTTAGGGCGGCTCAGGTGGTGTCTCCATTGACGCAGGGTGCTTGGAGGGGCAGGGGCTGGCTCAGGGACCCCGGCGTCGGCGTCCTCAGAACAAGCTGCAGGCCGTGGACTGAGTCCTTCAGCTGGGCCTGGGTGTGCTCCATCTTAGTCAGGCGGCGCTCCTGGGGAGACAGCGGGGGTGGGTTTGGAGCCAGGGAAGGTGCCTCCCCACACTTTTGCTCCCCCACCTCCCTGCCCTGCCTAGGGCTCCTGCCGGAGTCTCACCAGACTTTTCAACCTGTGGCCTTCAGCACTTGGAAGACTGCCCACTGGATCTAGCTCGGCGGTCCTGAGGGGGTCAGAGAAAAAGGTAAAGTCAGAGGCTGAAGTACCTTCCAGGTCCCAGATTGATTGGCAGGGATCCAGGGGGCGGGGCTTGGAGGGGAGGGCGGGGCCTAAATAAATCTCTCGAAAAGTAGGGTCAGAGGGTTTAACAGGAAAGGAACCATCAAGCTGGGAGAAGTGGCTTAGGCTTATAAGCACTTGGTAGGCTGAGGCAGGAGAATCTCCGAAATTTCAAGGCCAGTCTGAGCTACCTAGTGAAACCAGCTAGACTCTGTCTCAACCCTCCACTCCTCCAAAAAAGAAGACTCTTTCCATCCTTGGGCGCAGGTCTTGGGAGTTTGGCCAGTCCTGGGAGGGGTCTTGACTTGGTAGGGGAGCACCCACCCTGAGATGGGCCTCAGCCTAGGGCTGATGGGAGGGAGGGGGCCTGAGGGGTAGGGCTATGGAGGGACTGTCTGAGTCTGGAGGGGGACCTTTGGGGCGTGGCCTCTGGTGGGGCGTGGCCTCTGATGGGGCGTAGCATCCAGGGCGTGGCCTATGCAAGGGCGTGGCCTCTGAGGGGCGTGACCTATGGAGGCGTGGTCATTCCGAGCGTGGGGGCGGAGCTAGTGGAGAGCCTCTCACCCTGTGCCTCGGAGCCCCGCGTCCAGCTCCCGCAGCTGTCCCCTCAGCTTCTCCTGCTGCTCCGTCAAGGCCCGGATGTGAGCACTCAGAGACTCCACCAGGCAGGACAGCGCCTTCTGCTCCTTGCGCAGCGCGGCCACCTCACCCTGCAGCTCTGCCAGCTGGGGACACACAGCTGCTGTCATGGTACCCGTCCTGTCCTCAGAAACCCTGACCTTCCAGTCCTCCACGCTTGGCCTTCCCACCGGCCTGCTGGGCTGGGGGACACCACTCCTGAGGCGCCCCACTTAGACTATATCCAGGATCATGCGGCTCAGTAGGCGCGATATTTGAACCCAGTTTTTTGTTTTTTGAGACAGCGTCTCGCTGTACAGTCCAGGCTGGCCTTGAGCTCACTTTGCAGCCCAGGCTGGCCTCGGACTCGCGGCGATCCTCCTGCCTCAGCCTCCCCAGTGCTAGTTGACAATCTGGGGCCCCAGCTTGAACCTAATTTTTCCTGGCCCTCTGTCCTCTCTGTCTCCTTCCTCTGCACTCCCAGCCCCCCTCTACAGGCCTGCTTGGCCCCCACCCGGGCACGCACCTGGGCTAGACCTCACCTTGCCCATAGGCCGGCGTGTGCCCAGCACCTGGTCTTGGTCCCGTGGCTGGTCCAGCTGGCGCTGCCAGGGCACTGATGGCTTCCGAGGCAGCGAGGTGGACACCCCGGTCCAGGGCCGGCCGCGGGCCAGATGGCCCGATCGGATGGAGCCTTTGGGGCGCGGCTGGGGCCCCAGGGAGACGCGGCGGCGGGCGGCAGGGACGCTCTGCGTGCGCTGCACGGGCCGGGTCCGCCGCTGGGGTCGCCCCTCCTCCGCCTGCCGCCGGGCCCAGCTCCCCGCGCCTTGAAAGGTGCGCAGAGACTGGCTCTTGATGAGAGGGCTGTGTTTGGGGAGGTCTCGGGGCGCCAGGAAGCCGGGCTTGTCCCCTGCGGAGAAGCTGGGGGAGGGATGGGAAAGCTCTGACCCCCAGGTGACCCCACCCCACTCTTGAGGCTGATGGCATCAGGTTCTGACCTCTGACCCCGACAAGCTGCTGTCCTTGACTTCCAGGTACTCTACCAGCCTTTGTATGACCCTTGACCCCAGTGTGACCTTTGCTCCTCCTCGGGTCCCCTCCCTGACTTCTGACACAATGCGCCCCTCGCCCTCTTCCTTCCCAATCTGCCCCATTCCGTCCAGCTCCTCAGCTCAGGCTGACCCTGAGTCCCTGCACCCTGATAGAATACGGTTCCTTGCCAGGCATGGTGGCGCACACTTGTAATATTACCACTTGGGAGACTGAGGCAGGAGGATCACCATGAGTTTGAGGGCAGCCTGGGCTACATAGGAAGGCCTTGTCTCAAAAAAACAAACAGAACCAAAACCAAACTAAGAATATGGCCCCAGACTTCTGGCCTCAAATATGAAAATATGACCCTAGATGTGGTATTTTTAAACAATGGAGTACTACTCAGCCACGAAGAAGGATAAACCAGAGACTTTTATAGGTAAATGGATGCAACTTGAGACCAGACTCATAAGTGAAATAAATCAGACTCACATGTGTAAACACCATCTTGTCTCACTATCATGAAAAGCTGAAAGAAACAACCTATGTGCATGTGTGTGTGTTAAGATAGTCAAAAAGAAAATATGACCCTGCCCATAACGCCTGATTCCTGTCTGTCTTAGGTCTGACCTCTGCTTACCAGGTGAGCCTCTTCCTGATGCACGAGAGCTGCTTATGACATCTGATCTCAACCGGGCCCTGATTTGACCCCATCCACAACCTCGGACTGAACAACAACCTTCATCTCTGCTGGCGAAGTTACTTTCTCCCTCTGACCTCAGGGCTGACCTCTCCCTACCTCTGACATGACTCAGTGTGGCTCCAGTACTGTCTGCCCTTGGTCACTATAAGTGACTCCCTGACTCCTCATATAACCCTGTCCCCAGCCTCTGACTCGGTTCTACGCTATTTTTTTGGTACTGGGGATTGAACTCACGACCTTGCACTTGCCAGGCAGGTGCTTGTGCCACTGAGCTAAATCCCTGGCTTTTTTGTCTCTTTGAAACAGGGTCCTGCTGTGCAGTCAGGGCTGGCCTCGAGCTCACTCTGTAGCCCAGGCTGGTCTTGAACTCACAGTGATCCTCCTGCCTCAGCCTCCCAAGAGCTGGGATGACAGGTGTGCGCCACTGTCTTCCTCTGTTTCTGACAGTGACCCCGATGCGATCCTGCCCTGGTCCCTGACGCGATCCATTTTCGCCTGGGACCCCGATTGAACCCCACCCCTGCTCCCACCCACCGCAACCCGGCTCAGACCTGAAGTTACCTGGTGTGGACCTGGGAAGGGGGCGATGGGAGACGCATTGGCACAGACACAGGCACTGGGCGGCCTTCCTCGATGGCTTGCAGGATGGTGGGCAGCGGTTCCAGGCTGTCACGGGTTGCCTGGTGACACGTGAGGAGAACGCTGAGGGACTCGGGGGGCCTCCTCGCCTCCCCACCCCGTGTCCAGGGCTGTGTGCTCGGGCCGCACCTGGTCAAGCTCAGCGAAGATGGTGCAGAGCTGGGCATGCAGGACGGCCAGCTGGAAGGCCAGGTCGCTGCTGCCCTGGTAACCGCTGGGTGCGGCGTCCACGTCGGCTGTGGCCACCTGGTCCAGGAAGCGCTGCATGGCTGGTCCGTGATCCTCCAGAAAGCTATTCATGAAGCCCATGTAGGCCTCCTTCTCCCCGAAGCTGGGTTGGGCCAGAATAGATCAACGCGTCCGGTCAGGCACCTGCCACCCCCACACCCCCAGCAGGGCCCTGACACCTACGGGGCACGGTTGGCGAGGTTCTGGATGACTTTGGCGATCAGCGTGAGGGTGCGGGCTGGGTTTGGCGCTGGGTGTTCCGGAGCCAGGCCGAAGAGGCTGGGTGCCAGGATGGCAGGGCACAGAAGCCGCAGGAAGAGAGAGGCGCACACCAGGCGGGGGCCCAGTGCCTCGGAGCCACGGGCTTTGCACGCTTCTCGCCAGCCTGAGAACACAGCGCCCAGCTCTGCTGGGAACCACCTGGGGTGGGAGAGGCAGTGGTCAGAGGAGGAGGCTAGGGATGTAGGGTCACAGCGGTCAAGGTCAGACATCCGGGAATCATCACGTGGCTTATCAAGGACCTGCCACGAAGCTATTCGTGAAGCCCATGGAGGTTTCTTAGTGAACCTGGGTTCTGGGCTCCAGGATCCGGGACTTCCGGGGTAAGAGGCTTGGACATCTTGGGGATACGGGTGGGTCCCCACTGGGTCAGGATTCACAGTGTAGTTATTAGGGTAACTTCTGGAGTCTATTTGGGGTTATAGACAAGATCACATGGGGACAGAGGTCGTGAGATTGGGGTGCAGTTATCATGGGATGTGAGGCTGGGGTGCCAGAGTACATATGAAGTAGGGTGGGGCTGGAGTTACAAGGTAATCCAGAGTCAGAGGTCATGGGATTGGCTTGCAAATTAACCTGGTCCAGGAATTGGGGCTGGGCATGGTAGCACATGCCTTTAATTTCAGCACTCAGGAAGCTGAGGCAGGAGGATCACTGTGAATTCGAGGTGCAAGGCAAACCTGAACTGCATAGTAAAACCCTGCCTCAAAAAGGCCAAAACAAACAAACAAAAAAAGTCCAGGGACTGGAATTCCAGGTGACTTGTGATCAGTTGCCCTGGATTTGGAGGACAGGGTCCGTTAAGGTCAGAGGTCATGGGGTCAGAGGACTGCATTATCTGGATGCAGAGGTTATGGGATTAAAGTCTGTACTGATCAGGGTAAAGTGGTAAGGAACTGGGGTTGGGGTAACCCTTGGTTAGAAGGCAAGGAGCTGGATCCCGGATTGGTTGGGGTCAGGTGGCATGGCTTTGAGGCTACAGTTCCCAGATACAGCAAATAAAACACCAGGACACTCAGTTTAGACTTGGCTTTCACATAAACTATTAATATATATTTCTTAGTATAAGTATGTCCCAAGTTGCAAGTCATAGTTAACTGAGTGTCCTGTGTTTTAGCTGGCAACTCCAACTGGAGGTCACTGTGCTCACGGTTAGCAGAGTGGCCGAAGGGCAGGGGTGGACTCAGGCGCTGGGCCCCTCATTCTCACTCGTAGGAGTGGACGATGGTTTCAAAGACCTCCTCACAGCTGTTCCGAAGTCTGGCTTGGTGCCTGGGCAGCTCCGCGGCAGGGCACTTGCTGGGGTCCACCTCACAGTCTTCGGTGGAGGCACACAGACGCCGTACGACCTGCCCTGCAGCCCAGCACGGCCAGACAGTGTTCAGAGTCATGGTAACCAAAAGCCACCACACGCAGCCTCCAACTTACTCCAGAGGCCCCTAACATCTTAAGACATTTCTAATTACCCCGACCCCAGCACTCTAAAAGCTGCTACCACCCACTACCACACTTCCAGCTTACCCAGAGCACCCTAAACTGGGACCCTGCGTGCCACCCAGCAGGACTCTGACGCCAGCCCCCTTCCCCAGACTCACCCAGCGTCTCCTGGAGGTAATCCTGCGCCACCAGCTTCATGTACTCGTCAACGGCCTTGGTGGCTAATGTGTTTTCTCGGAACAGCAGCACCTCGCGGCCTCCACAGCGCGCCAGCTCCGCGGTGCCCAGGTCCGTCACCAATGCCTGGTTAGGGCAGGAGTCCCGCTGCAGGCTTAGCCCACCCTTCACACCTCTTGGCCCCTCCGCCCTTGCTGATACTCAGGGCTGGCCCTCCCTGCTGGGGCTCTTAACGGAGGCCAGAGCCTTCAGGTGAAGCAAGCCATTGGCAGGGAGGCTCCACTCGGACCCCGCCTCTCGCAGGTGTGGCCGAGACCCCGCCCCCATATGGCCACGCCCTCGCAGGTAAGGCGCAGGCCCCTTCCCTGGCAACCCCACCCCTCGCAGGTGTGGCACAGGCGCTGCCCCTCGCAGGTGTGGTTCAGGCCCCGCCCCCAGGTGGCTCCTGCTTTTGGCAGGTGTGGCTCAGGCCCCGCCCCCGGTAGCCCCGCCCCACAGGTGTGGTTCAGGCCCCGCCCCCAGGTGGCTCCTGCCTTTCGCAGGTGTGGCTCAGGCCCCGCCCCCAGGTGGCTCCTGTCTTTCGCACGTGTGGCTCAGGCCCCGCCCCAGGCGGCCCCGCCCTCGCAGGTGGCGTTGGGGCGCCGCCTCCCCCTCCCTCCCGGTCCCAGGGCTCCCGCGTCCCTGCGCTCGCGCCGCACCTGCGCTCGGCCGGTGGCCCGCAGCACGCGCACCATGGCGGCCGCCAGCTCCTCCTTGGCCTGGGCGGGCAGCGCGGGCTCCAGCGCCCCGCACAGGCGCGCGTAGTGGAAGGTCAGGAACTCCGCCAGCTCCTTGTAGCGCTCGGACCGCAGCACGCGCAGGCGGCGCGCCCGCACCCGCGCCCGCAGCGCCGCCCCCGCCGGCGCCCCGAGCAGCGGGAACCAGCGCTCCAGGCCGGCGGGGGGCGCGCGGGGGGCGCTCACCTCCTCCAGCGCCAGCGCCGCGCGGCCCAGGGCCGTGCCCGCCGGGTTCGCGCCGCGCAGCCGCAGCGACAGGCGCCGGGCGGGCGGCAGGGCCTCGAAGTGGAAGCGCTCGGCCCAGAAGAGCTGGCCCGGGCCGGCGCGCGGAGCGGTGCGCGCCAGCAGCGAGCCGTCCAGCCAGAGCTCGGCGCGCACGCCCTGCGCCCCCGCCGGCCGGGGCAGCCCCTTCGCCTCGTGCACCCACACGCTCAGCCACGTCTCCTCGCGCTCCGCGGTGTCCTGCGGGGACAGGAGCGGGAGTGTCGGGGGGGGACGTCGGGGCTCCACCGCGGGCGCCGTGGTAGAAGGATGCAGCTTTGCCGCGCGCGGTAGCGCACGCCACTCATCCCAAGCGCTCGGGAGGCCGAGGCAGGAGGATCACTGCGAATTCGAGGCCAGCCTGGGCTACAAAGTGAGCTCAAGGCAGCCTGAACTGCACAGTGAGACCCTGTCTCAAAAAGATTTAAAGAAAAACCCGGAAGGGGCCTCTCCAAGGGGTTGCAAAAGTGCGGTGGGAGGGGCAGTGCGTTCCGGGGTAAAGGTTAAGGTCCGCGCACAGGAGGGAGCCAGTGGGCAGGGTCTCCGCGTCTCTATCCCCCCACCTCCGGCAATGACCTGGCTCGGCTGGAAGTGGCGACGAAGGTCCTCGATCCAGCGATCTCTCTCAGCCGCCGAGTGACAAGAGAAGCAGCGGCTCCCGCCCGCCCACGTCACCTGTCCAGTCAGGGAATCCAAGGGTCAGGCTGGAGCCACAGTGGCCAGAGCGTCAGGAGTGGGGCTGTGGGGGACAGAGGTGCCCCGAACTTACCTGGAAGCAGTGGGGCTCCCCCAGGAGGCTGGGGTGCAGCGGCCAGACCCGCACGTCCCGCTCGGCGTCCAGGTCCAGCTCGGAGATGGTGACCAGCGATTCTCTAGAGCCCAGAATGCTGGGAGACCTGGGATTGGGGTGGGCGAGCAAACCGTCATCCCTCCCTCCCCTGTGCGCACCCCGCAGCCTGAAGGTAGAGGCCAGCCAGGGACTTGCTCCTAGGCGGGATCCCACCTCTCTCCTGGTTTCAGGCGCCCCTGAGACCTGGTGTCTGATTGGGCTGGGTGGGAGCCAGGGGGCGGATGGATCTCCGGACCTTCACACCGAGCCCCCTGCGAGCCGACGCTTTTTGTTTTTTATTTTGAAACAGCGTCTGGCTAGGTGACTAGGTTGCCCAGGCTGGGCTTGAACGTGTGACCCTCCTGCCTGAGCCTTCCAGGGTGCTGGGAAGACAGGCGTGCACCACCTCGCCCTGCTCTCATTGCTTTTAAAACAAACCCAGCTCCTTGTGGAGGCCCCACGGGACCTTGAAAAGTCCGGCCCTTGCTACCTTCCATCTCCTCTCCCTCCGTGTCACCCCTCAATTCCTGAGCGCTTGTGTTTGTGCCTCTCAGCCTCCCAGGCGCTGCCTGCTGTTCCCTCTGCCTGGAATGCTTTTCCCACTGCCTCTCAGCCTAGGTAACTTTCATCCCTCCTAGGAGTCCTTCTCTGGCCTTTCCAGACTGGGGTGTTGACTGAGCTCCCAGACTTCAGCAATGGGCTGGCTCTGCGCTGGTCTTTCTGACCTCAGCTTCACCTGGCCTGGGGAGGAGGAGGAGGA